>JARGXX010000114.1:0-22899 GCA_030374765.1 Agarophyton chilense
GTTCTAACCACATTGCGACCGTATCTCCAAGGAGAACGTTTTTACCATCAACACGGATCATTCGTCTCTACGATGGTTACTGTCCATTACAGACCCGTCTGGTCGTCTCACACGATGGCGCTTACGCCTTTCTGAATTCGATTTCGAAGTGAAGTATAAGAAGGGATTGGCCAATGTCCAAGCTGACGCGCTATCGCGACTCAAAACACTGGGCGAAACCCAAGGCGAAATCGATGAAGAGATACCTTGCTTCTACATGGAGACCCATTCACTATCTTTTGAAGAAGAGGAACAAGAGACCCTTGATGATTATTCGGATGCAGACCCGTTTCTTGCATTAGCAGACACTGACCCTTAAGTTCAACTCGAGCGAATCTCGTGCACTGAGCTCCTCAATGAGCAACACGCCGATACGTTTTGTGCGTCGATACGCTCTCGTCGTAACGGGGGGGAGGAGCTCCCCTTTTCACTCGATTCACGAGGAATACTGTTAAGACATGTGGAAAAGCATGATCAAATCGTGATTCCACAGGTCTTGAAGAGTCGAGTACTGCATCTGACACACTACAGCAGGCTGTCTGGTCATCCAGGAGGAACGAAGTTGTTCATGCGTCCAAGAAGAGATTTTACTGGCCTACTTTGGCAATGGAATGCCATGCTACAGTGAGGTTGTGCACAACATGTGCGAAGAATCGCGTGAAGCTTTACAGGAAGCGGAAACCGATGAAGTTATTCCAGGCGAAAGCGCCTTTACAATACGTCAGTATCGACATCCTAGGGGAATTGATTCGCTCAAGGCGAGGTGATCGCTACCTATTGGTAATCACCGACCGCTTCTCGAAGCTAGTGCGGACTGTGCCGCTGAAGCGGATAACCGCAACCGTAATCGCACATGCGTTTATCAAACACTGGGTATTTATATACGGACCACCAGAAGTTCTGTTATCAGATAATGGGAAGCAATTCGTTGCGAAGTTCTTTCAGAATGTTTGCCGCATTATGGGCGTTCGAAACTTGTTTACGATGACCTATCATCCGCCATGCAACGGTCAGGTGGAGCGTTTCAACCGCACGCTGATAGCAGCATTACGACATCGCGGACCACCCTAAAGAATGGGACATGTTTACTGATACTCTGTGCTACGCGTACAATACGCAAATGCATACCTCTACAAAGACGGCACCGTTCGACCTCGTGCTCTCACGTAACCCTCCGGCTTTACCGGTTGCGCTCGACGACGAGACAGAATTGGACGCGCCGATCCCGGCTAAGTACCATCTGAAATGGAGGAATGACCTGAAGGCCAGAGCGGAAGAAGCCGCTAAAGAGTTATCGAAAACGCAAGCTCGCTATAAGCGAAACTATGACGTCAGAAGGCGAAGAGGAAATCCGGCAATTCGAGTAGGAGGTCACGTCTTCGTGCGAGTTGAAAGACCGGACAAACAGGAAGAATCTCGTCATAAGTTGTTGCCGATAGCGGCTGGACCCTTCAAAGTTGTGGACCTTGATGAAGAAACAGTGGTCATCAAGATAGGTGAGGACGTCGAACGTGTATCGCGCGATCGCGTTGAATTCGCACCTGACCCTCAAGTGGAAGTCCAGGTATCTGGTAGAACTAAGGAGGCAATTGCGACGGAACGTCAAGGCAAAAGCCCAAGTGATTCTGAGGAGAGTGAACCGCCACCAATGGCTCGAGCGGAGGAGAAAGCTGCTGATCTGCCACCGCCGGCGGTTGCGTACGCCAATCACGGACAGCTTCCGAAATATCGGAATATGCCCCGTGGCACGCACACACCCGTAAGTACAGAAATGGAACCTGAAAGCAGGAAAGATGTTTTGGAATTTGGCCCCAAAGACTTGGAAACGAGTGCACGCGAAAACGCGCTGTTGCCGCTTCAGGCTGAACCGTCAGGTGAAGCGCCACTCGCTGTTCCGCCGATATCGGCTCCCATCCCTCGTGGGCAGGAAGAAGAAGAATTATCACCTCCTGTCGTGTTGCAAGCACCATCGTCCACCCAACAGCGGTCAGAATCGGATAAACCGAAGGAAGTTCATCCACGAATGGAATTGAGAAGTAGCAAGAAGTACGCTTCTATGGAACCTGGAAAACAGGATTGCTCTTTATCTGAGAAAGGTTCTCAAGGAATGAGTACACTGCCCCTGCGGGCAGAACGACAGTTAGTCGACGAGCGAACGCTTAGAGACGCGGAGACTGCTAACACAGAGATGCTTGGGTCAGCCCTAAGGCATTTCAAACCTGTTAACAGGAGTCTCGCGCCAACAGCGAAAGCATTGGGAAACGCCCAGGAATATGTTGTGGATCGCATATGTGAACATGACGAGCATGAAGATACCAGAAAATTACTGTATCGAGTCCGTTGGTACGGTTTTCCTCCGGAAGCGGATACGTGGGAACCTATAGCTCATATCCCCCGTTCGCAACTCGTGCGATATCATCGACGCATGCGATTACCACTCCCCAGGGAGATCGACTCCTCGATAGTACGGCTCATGGGCACATCCCATTTCTAAGTATGGGCTACCAAAATAGTAAAAACTCGAAAGGCAAGAAGAATACAAGAAATCATATGGAAGAAAATTGAAAACACGCAAGCACAGGACATTTACTGATCATCACCTAGGAAGAACTCGAGAAGCGAGAGAAGAAGGATTGAAGAACTCGAGAAGCGAGAAAAGAAGGATTGAAGAACTCGAGAAGCGAGAAAAGATGATTGAAGAACTCGAGAAGCGAGAAGAGATGAAGACTAGAAGATAAGAAGGGAATCTGAAGACACGAAGTCATCTGAGTTTTATTGGCATCAAGATATCACGGCAAGTGTGTTGACTAGGAGTCTTTTCTAGGATTATCAAAGAGACGTGCGAGCACACAGGTTCGCAAGAAGTTGTGCGCGATCACCCTCAACTTGGTCCACGGGAAAGCCCGCATCTAAGAAGAACTGCCTCAGCGGATCCAAGCCTGGATCTTCGACCGGCACTGCACTTGGTTGTTGGGTAAACCCATGAGAGTACTCTTGAGCTACTCCCGCCGCTGCGGATTGATCGACGGAAGTCGATACGCCTGCCAGCTCTTGCTCGTCCTCGTAACCGAGTTCAGCCTCAGCTCCCGGCGCTTCCTCACATGGTTCCTCTCCGTTCTCGGATGGAGTAGCATCGTACACGTATCCAGTAAGCTGGTTCGGTGGCATGTCACGCGGGTTCTCCCGAAGAAAGCGAGCCTGCTCGGAGGTGATCAACTGGCGCGTCCAGGGGTCGTACCAAACGAAATCTCCAGCACTTGCTGCTCGTCCAGGAGAATGGTCGTAGTGTCTTGCACGGGTTCCGCGAGCGGATTGATCAGCTGGCACTCCAGACCAGTCGACACCGTCGATTACATCCACAAGATGGAGGAAGTCGGCATGGTTCGCACAGGATCCCAGGACAAGGGAAAGATCGAATTCTCTCGCATACTTTCGCCCTGTGGGCGACATGTACCAAACTCTAAAGGTATCATAAGCATCCCACAGGAAGAACACGGCCATCTTGGCGATAAACTCGGTATAAACCACCGTCCAATATCCCGAGAACGGGTCGTTAACCAACGCGGACCCGATGTAGGAGATCGCCGGTGGGAGCTCCACAGGGCAACCACGAGGACTCTCCATCGCCACCGAATGCTCCGGAATACCGACGTAGGGCCCGAAGCGCGCGTTCCGCCGGATGCAGTCAATCTCGATCATGTGATACGGCACCAAATAGCCCAAACGTGATCGAGTACGACGTTCCCAACGGGGATAATCCCAATAGGGAATGTCACTCTTTCGAAGGAAGCGAAACTCCGCACGGAGAAGAGGTTGCTGAAAGCAGAGAGCTGGATCACGCCCACCGCGCACACCGCGCCAACCGCTAACATCGACTTCAACGAGTGTCTCGATATACGAGTAACCTTCACCGTCAGTACGGGCTTTCCAGGTATCCAGTTCCCAGTCCTGCGGGAGGAGAACCGTACTGATGAATCCGTGAAGACGCTGGTAAATCAGCTTGGTGAACCGCGTACGGGCTTCGGATAAGGTTTCCGTTGAATATCGCGCAATCGCGTTGTCTGGCAAAGCAATATGGCTCGCCCAGTCGTCGCTATGAATCGGGTGTTCCGGAATACCGTCAGGGAAGTACCCACCGTGTACATACTGTTGTATCAACGCGTCATCGCGGATAGCAACTGTATCAAACCAGGGCGCTTGCGCGAAAAGTTCAACGTTGTCGAGAGGATCTCGTCCATAGAATTCCGCACGGTGCGGGTAGCTCCGCTGAGCACGACGAGAAGGAGCTCGAATCACACCCGCAGAGGCGACGTAAGCCGCGTTCGGCATCCGAGCCACGGTTGGCTGAGGTAACGGTACCGACCGGAATCCGGTGTACGGGGTGGGGAACGAACGGTATGGACCGAGTTGAGCAGTAGGCTGCGACGCAGAACCAGCAGTGTTTGACGGAGCCCCAGAAGGCACATCCTCAGAGGAGGGCTGAAACGGGTTGTACCCGGCGTTCGGATCCATCGGGAAAGATCGAGCTGAAGAGCGGTGAGGAACAGAATGCTGTTGAGAACTGTAGGAGTTGGTCGTGCGGCGAGGAATTCGTGATGACGATGAGTACCCGGAACACCGGTCCGACTGCGTATAAACGCTTCTTGCGTCCCCCATGGTTTGCGCTTAACGAGGGGGGTATGTAGTATTCTACTATGTCGGGGAATCCGATAGGATGATTTTTTCGCGAAATCGCGGTTGGAACTCATAAGTGAGTGATGTCATCAAACTTGTGATATGAAACGGCACACCGCGTAGAATGCCAGGAGGCAGGGTACATTAGTGGAACACGTGGCATCACGAGTGGATTGGCTTGCAACGGCGCATGTAGTGGCGATCCACGTGGCTGGTTTTACTACCCTTTGTAGCTAGACGTCCATTAGGGACCATACCCATACTGTGGTTTGGCTAAGTGGCTGACCACTGTGTATTATTTATATATTTATTTGGGCACTCACCCTGGCACACAGTATATAGTGCACCAGAGGTGAGCACCGACTCCAAGTAAAGGAGACAACATGGGCATCATGACTATTCTGTTCCTCGCTTAGGATTCCTTAACTGGAGATCCGGAAGAGCCATAATAGATAGTCAGCCCCCAACCACTTCACGAGCCGTCTCGTACCTACGTTCCATCAACATTTTACAGTTGCACTGTTCACCCTCGCTGGCGAGTAGTGGCCTTACACCCCACTTCCAGCTCGCTGGTGTTGTAGCTCTACCACCGCTTTAACTTCGCCGCAAGCGACCCATCGGCAGTCCGAACGCTGTCGCAGGTGTCTTCTCTCTCCGTTAGAGCGGATACTACATTTCCATCTACTTGGACATTTCGGGTGGGAAAAGACATATTTGCTTTGCTCATAACATTGTTTTCTGGAAGCGCATGTTCGGAGACATTCAGGAGTTTGTCAGACATTGTGAAGCGTGCCAGTTCAAGAAAGAGTCAAGAACACTACAGAATGGAAACCTCCAGCCACATCAAGTTCCAGAAGCAAGTTAGGATGTCATCTCAATGGATTTTCTTTCAGAATTTCCGATGTCTCGCACAGGGAACGACTCAGTGCTGGTTGTAGTCGAGAAACTTTCAAAGAGAGCAATATTTATACCTACAAAGAAGACTCTAAATTCAATGGATGTTGTACAATTGTGGTTTGATCACGTTTTTTCTAAACAAGGAGGTCCGAAGACCATCATCTTGGATAGGGACAAACTATTCAAGTCACATTACTGCAAAGACATCACGAAGATGTTGAGTGTCGATCTCAATATGGCTACAAAGGGACATCCCCAAACAGATGGTCAGTCCGAAAACATGGTCAGGACTCTCTCAGAAATGATCCGAGGTAGGGTACAGAAGAATCCCGAACAGTGGGACTCTATGTTGACTGAACTGGAATTTTTTTACAACTCAGCACCAAACAAGAGTACAGGGGTAACGCAGTTCGAAGTAGACATAGGACGGGTACCAGAGTCAGAACTCTCAAGAAAGTTTTCGAGAACAGATACTATCTTTCCAGCGGCCGTGAACTATTTGGAAAGACGACAAGCTTTTTGTACGTTGGCCAAGAATAATTTGACCATCGCTATTGCACGTCCAACTTTTTATGCAAATCAGAAACGGAACCATGTGGAGTTTGAGGTAAGAGATTTGGTGTTGCTCAAGACCGAGAGCACAAATGCGTTCACGCAAGTTGGACTTGCAAGGAAATGGCAACCAAAGTTTATGGGACCGTTTTCGGTAAAGCAAGTCATGGGACCGGTCACCTACAAGATTGAACTACCACCCGCAATGAAGAAAGCACATAATATTTTTCATGTATCTCGATTACGGATGTTTAAACGACTAGAGGGTAATACCGAGTCACTATCTATAGTTATTGATGCGAAAGGTACAGTGGAACAAGAAGTGATTCCTATCTTGGACACTGGAAAATTCAATCGCAGAAGACAGTATTTGGTACAGTTCGAAGGTAATGCACAAGAGGAGGCAATCTGGGTGAACAAGAACGAGTTGGCAAATTGTGCCGAGCTCATCAAAGACTTTGAAAATTTGCCGCGGTCGTCAAGTTCTAAGAGAGGGTGAATGTAATAGAACTATATCATGGCAACCTTTCGTATTTGTATTGAACAAATACCCACGAGAGAATGTTCGAACCAGGTTCAAACATTCAAATACTAGCTCTACGAGTATATAAGGGTAGGACCGGTAGAACGTTCAACCAAAGAAGAGAGCTAGCCTCAAAAGTATTAAAAGTGAATTAACGTTTAGTAAGAGCCGGGGGCCTATCGGTGACGTAGGTGGTAGCGCCAGCACGCCCTTGTCTATGGGTTTTCATGCCGTTGAGAAGATAGCAGGGTCCACTCTAATAAGAGTCGGAGGAGTTACTCTGACAGCACTGGCATATTTGGGGGCTTCCGCAAGCGTTTTCCAGCCTGGAGGTGGTGTAATTACGTACGTGAGGGGGCACCTCCTTGGAGCCCTTGGGCGAGGCCGTCGCCTCACCTTCTACCGTGCCGGGGGGGGGGGGGGGGGGGGGGGACGTGGGATTTCTAAATCACTCTCGTTGTCGAAGAAGGCTTTCAATTTGGCGAATTGACGGAGTGGTTCAGTATCATCCGCTGCTTGCCGCTTAGGGTTAGGTAGACCTGATCAGTAAACGACTTTGCGGTTCTTTTATCCATGTTCTTCTTTCTAGGATCATCTTGCTAGCGGCCAGATGATGGGGATCGCCTAGGCCGCAAATTACAGAAGTGCATGGGCTAGTCAAAGCGATTTTCGCCTGTGCCGTGGTTGCAAAGTGGTGCTGTGAGTCGGTGTGCAGAACTTGGCGCATGAATCATGCCTCGAGTGGTGTGAATGTTAGCCATTTATCTGTTGCGTCCTTGTTTCTTTCCAAGCGGGGGGCGGTAGATTGTTCTACAAACTTCTCCTTGCAATAGCGTATTTCCCAAACGATTAAGTTGCCACCAAAGCGACGAACTGCTTAAAAGGTCTGCCTGTCCTTTCCCATTAAGACAGGGTAAAGCATTCTAGGAGAAGCCTTGCAGTCCTATCCTCCCTTTCATCATCAGGGCGGCCGTAAAGTTTTACACCAATAGTAAGACGCGCTTATTGTCACAGAGGCCGCTACACACGTAGGGTTTGGGCTCCGGGTACTTCTCCTTGAGATGAAGCCTTCCTATCATCATACACTTACTGGCACTACCCTCACGACAACAAGAAACAACTGAGCCGGTTCTTGTATCAACAGTCGGGGAAAACAGTGTAATAGGTAGCGCATTAAATAAATTATTTGTAGGTGAAAGGGCAACCCCGCCGCGCTACTGATAATAGTCGACACCGCTGGACATCTACCGATGCCGCATTTGTAAAGAGTGTATCCGCGCCTCGAACTCAAGTCACTCGTCGGGTCTTTTCTGCCCCGACTCTTCCCCGCTAAAGGCCATCGCCTGTTCTTGATGCTGGAAGATCTGGTGCTACATCATAAAGCGCCGAGCAGAAGCTCTCTGTAGTCCTGCCGGTGCCAGCAGAGCACAAAGATCTGCTTGGTGAAACCGTAAAAATAGTAACCAGTACACAAGAGGAGGTGCTCGGAAAGTACTGCTGGGACGTAAACGAGCTGCTGATTGCCCGGCATACACAAAGACATCCGTACTGGTGAAAACGTTGCCCACCAGGATATCTGGCGAGGACTGCGTTGGATGTTGCTGATACTGGCTTGTGCGTGAAAAATGTTTCGAGTGCTTTTCAATAGATACGACGAGCATTAGTGTTGTTCCATAGTGGGGATCCTTCGTTGTACTACCGACAATGCCCAAAGTGTGTGGCGCACACTTCATATCTCCAACAGCTTGCTCTGGTTACATGAAAGACAATCTATGTACATTGCAACGCACAAGGTGATGTGGACAGTGGTCGATATTTGTCTTGAGTGCAAAACAGGTGGTTTGCTCTGCTTTTATAACTCAGTGTTCTATTAAAAGTCCGAGCTGCGAAGTACAGTGGGAATACAACGTTACAATGTCAAAAAGATACGGGCTTGAGACATCAAAGAGCACACGTCCCACAAAAGTTTTGTTTTAACTTTTCAGTTATCCCAAAGATAGGCCAATGAAGAAATAAATATGAATGTCCGGAACGATCGTTCGTCAGTACGGGTAGTAAGGGTGCCGGGTTGACCAGAGATCAGGTAGAGTTCAAATTGACCCAACAAAACCCAACCAAGCATCGTCACTGTTATGAAAGACCATTTAATGCGTTCCTACATACCCGCTTCTCATTGCTGCCCCCTTGGCTCTCCAACGCAACCACATTTGTTGTCGTGCTCCGGAATGCTTCGCTTCCTCCAACTCTGTTTTTAGTATCATGGATCTGAGAAACAGTATCCTTCATGTGGGACCCATTACCCGAACAGAAACGGTATATAAGAGCCCCGTCACAGTGAAATACAGCTTCTCATGTTATCCCATCACCCAAGTCGCCAAATCGTTCCCCAAAACACCCAGTTCTTCGAGCACTCACAATGAAATCTTTCTTCGCTTCCACCGTTCTCTTGTCTTTGGCCGCTTGGGCCATGGCGCAAAACACTGTTGACATATGCCCCAATCGATGCAACCCCAACCGTGCCACATCCGTGCGTGAATGCAACAACCCCGTCACTCGCGCCGTCTGCGCCGTCTCCTCATGCTCAGTCCCCCAGAATGGATTTGCCTGTGAGCTGCCCGAAGATTCGTTCATGATCCCCAACGTTCATCTGCCGCTGGTTGAACTCGTCTTGGAGTACTCATGGAGTGAGAGCCAGTCCGATCTGGATACGAGCACCCGGTTCCTGACTGGAAATGTTGGATTTTCTTGTAGCCCGGATACTGCCTATCTTGACTTCGGTGGAGATGACACAAGCTATGGAGGTAAGGAAACTGTCGTCGTGGACATTGCCGGTGCTCTTGCCGATGGTAAGTGGTCTGGATCCACTGCTGTCGCTGCTCTCGCCGGATGGCATGGAAGTGAAGACGAAGGAAATGTGACTCTCAAGGCCTCTTTGAGAAGGAAGTCTGATGGCGCAGCTGTCCCTGGCGCCCTATTGTCCTCAACCGTCAGCCCTGCGACCCAATCTGGCTGCGCTGCGACAGAAGTTGGAACTGTTGAGATTGTCAGCGCTCAGCACCACACCAGATTCACTCTTCAAGCTTAAATTTGTGCCTGATGGGAAAACGGGGCAGAAAGGAAATGCAAATGCCTGTCTGAAAAATGTTAGTCCCTACGAGATCAACTTTTGCGTACCATCCTTTAAATATCTAGATGACTTTCCATATTTATGAACATGATTTATGTTGCACTACGATAAAAGAGAGGCTTTGCGCCATAAAGCATACGTGTATGCGCACAAATGCACAGATGAGCGGATCGGAGGGGAGGAAGATTTCGAAAGAGAGGAACAGAATCCGGGTGGTCGACGCCTGCCCGCCCGAGTCGGGAGGTAAGCTGGTTATCCTTTTACTTTGGTAGTAGTCTGTAGGCTAGACGTTTATAGAAACCGCAGGAGCTGTTATGCCACACCGAACTACTGTACTCCAGACGGTGGTTCGGTTTAAACTGTCATCTGGTTTTGTGTTCTAACAGTTGTCTCTGTTGCTCGCAAACGCTACGGCGCACGAGAGCCTACGCGTGCTGTTGAGAAAGGCGCAAAGAACAGGCACGAAAATTCCTTGGCAGGCTGCTTCCCAAGCTGCATCTCTCTTTTCCAGGGCTTCTCAGAAGAGCGGGGCTTTTATTGTGTAGCTCCCGCAGTTCGGGGAGCGTTGAATTCAACAGCGTGGGTTGGGTTCCACAAGACTGCGTTTGGTCAACATATTATTTGAAAACCTAGATTGCTACCTAAAACTTCGTGGGTGGCACAGTTGCGCTCCATACGTCGTCTAGAATTGCTGGCATAAGTAAAAATATCTACGTTGCGCACTCTTATGGTCTTTAACGAGTAGTCGAACAGCTAGACGAGCTACGTTACACTAATTACGTTACACTTCGCTTCTGTGCAGCCCGTGCAAACAACACTTCTTCGGATTTGGTTCGTTAAGATGTTCAACACTTTGGCAAACGCAGTGAGTTCATAATGCTCTACCGATGCAAAAAGTTGTTTTGTAGGACCAAGCGAATCGTGACGCAGAGTCAGATACGTCTACGTTCTATTGAATCCAGGGGATGACGTGAAAAGTTTGGGAAGTTTTGCAACGAGTGAGAGGTCGACTAGTTCATTCAAAGCTAAATATCATCTCTGTTACAGCACCAAGTATACAGCTGAATGGAAAGCAACGCGCAACGATCTTGGATTTATCGGAGCGAGAGTGACGAGAGACCTTTCACTAAGATTTACGCTAAAAAAGAATTGTTTTAATACAAGGATTTTTCAGATTGTAAGCTACGTAACAGCTTTACAAACGGCTTTGACGACTACTAAGTTAGACTAGAAACTAGACTACATTAAAAATCCCGACTCGCCTTGCCCTCCGTATCGGGCGGAAAGCGACCACCCGAACGGTCTTAAACTCTCTTACACAAAAACTTTCTCACTGGGGTCTGTCCGGGCTATTGCTTGTTGCAGCCGCAGGCTCATTCTTTCGTAATCTGGAGGTGATTGCCCGAGGGACTCGTGAAATAAGGCCTGAATTTCGGAGGGTATCGGTGCCCCTATTGCATTTCGAGCATCTACAGCCTTCTGAAAGTTATTCAACACTGTTCGATACTGTTTTTTGCTTAATCCATTCCAATTATACTCACCAATCTGATCAGTTGGCACAAGGCCTTCCTCGCTATTTCGATAGAGCCGAACCATCAATTGAAACCAGTCCCCCACGTCATTGGATGGATCAAATGCACGCTTTGAAGACTGTCCAAAGTCAATGAGAAAAAAATTATCCTTTTGCTCCCCGAGACCTCTGACAATATTAGATTCTTTGATGTCTCCGTGGCTAACGTTCAGACCGTGAAGGGCTCTCATGATATTAAATATCTGTTTGATGACAACCAGAATTTCTTTGTTGAAAAAGGGAGAGTCTGACTTTTCGTGAAGATCATCTAAAGATTCTCCAAATTTTGTCATAATCAAAAACGGAATACCTTCATGTATTCCACTTTCAATCACTTCTGGCACGGAAAGAGTTGGAGCTCTACTTTTCAAGTCTAATAAAATTTTTCGTTCGTTGTCCAAGTCATCCTTGGCATCTTCCTGCGCATCATATTCATCGTCCGAATCTACTTCTAAATTACAAGCCACACCAAATTTTACAACGGCCTCTTCTTCGTTATTCGTGCTATCAGTTACCAAGTAGACAGCTCCAGCCCCTCCAGAACCTATAAGAGTTCCAACAGTCCATCTGTTGTTTAAGACATTCCCAGTGAGATTCATTATGGTTCTGAGCTATGTTCTAGCGCATGGTCTTTCTAGCACGCAACGGAGCTAAAGTGCATTTGATATATAATACCGCATTTCGTGAACACAGAACAAGAAATATGTCTTCTTTTAAAGCACTTGAGTCCGGCTTGGAAAAAAACTGCTGGAGAGAAATTGTAACAGGCAATGCTCATAGAAATGAATTATTTTAGAGATTGCAGTGTCTCCTATTATGATTTGAAAGAATATATATATGGTAGATGTTCAGAATGAAAGTCACATCAGCACAAGCTTTTAGAACCCATTCTATGTCATCGGTTTATCTCAAATATATTTGATTTCAATGCAGTTTTTCATTTCTATAAAGCCTAAAAGTTGACTTGAATAAATTATTCGCTCGCTTGGGAAAGCTACATCATAATGCTTGAATGGTAAGTTTCAGTCACACTGTTCCAGAACGTTGACGTTTAGAGTCTCGTATTAAAGCACTTTTGTATCTGGTACGGCTAGAATGTTCAATTAATAGTGTAGTAAAAATGAAGGATATAAAGGGTGCTGGAGAGTGGACTCGAAGGTCCAAACAACTGACAAATCCTACGAAGGAGAACAGTGATTTACCTACAGCTGCTCGCACCACGGTACCTCAGATTGCACCGTCTCAGGCATTTTCATGACTGCGGTGGCTGGTATCTACAGCTCATAGCATCCCAGAAAGAAATGTTCAATTCACCAATGGCACGAGTTTGAATTTTCTTTGAAAGTGATCACGGAATCAGGCAATTGCATGAATGGCTTTTCAAGGGGCGAAGAAGATGTTTTCTCTTGCTGTGCGCATGATGACGTTTTGGGAAAGCAGTACGGCCGACACAAAGATCTCAGTGTCACGATGACATTGACTGAGCATATGCACTAACATTGAATCAGGCACACGTATACAAATCCACGAGAAGACAGGATTGCAACCGAAACAGCACAGTGTCGGTTTAATTAGATCTATCGGTCCGATCTATGAATTCTCCGTCACACTCTGAATTCAAGAGACGTTGTACCCTGTCTAAACCTAATAATCCATCCTCTTGAACACGATGCTGTGTTGGAAGTTACATCGCCTTCCGTGTGCCGTATTATCCCTGGTTTACACGTATCGTACCTCTCATCATGCTTTTCTGATCGTTCCCCTTTACACACTTTCTTTAAGGTACAGTGGCTTGCAAGGCAACATTTGCTTTCTGCGGTGTGATCTGAGTATATCCACCTGCTTTCGAGTACAATATAGTCTTTAGTAAAATACCACTTAAACTGGTCTCCCGACTTAGAAAGAAGTACATTTGTGTAGAACAATTCGTCAACGGTACAAGAACTTTCGTGTTCAAGACATTAAATATCGTCTGCGAACGACAAAAGCTAAAATAGAGATTAATTGCAGGCACCTGCACGCCTTCGAGCACCAGCATTCCAACTAATCTTGCTTTTTGCGAGACTTTTCGAAAAAGATGACAGATTCCCATTAAACTAAAGAGATGTTCGATGGATATCCAAGAGTTCTTGGATCTGCTTGAGTTTGACCCGTTAAGCTTGAGATTTGGGGGGTCTATAAGATGCGCGAAATATGTTCATTGGATCTACATCAGATAGACGTAGACGATATATAAAAGCTACGATGTAGGTGTTCGCTCAATGCACACTAGACGTGCACTAATACGTTCCACAGATGTCTCGTACTATAAGAATTTTAAGAATTTTAAAAGTTAGAAAGATGTTTTCAAGATGTACGGTAGTCAAGTGTAACAACTTTTTGAGGGGATGCTTGGCATTTGGTTCTTTTTCAAAAGGTTTGGTCTTGCAGACGACAAATGAGTAGTGCTGCGCCCACTGAGGTGGATTGGACACGTGGGACAGCAGAGTTAGTGGAAGTTGGCACTGTATTAAAACTAACATTAATGAATTACATTAATTATATGTAGCGAGCGATAGTGCTTAGCGCACCAGCGACATCGCCGTCGCGCCCAGTGAGGCTCGGGCGACGAGGATTTAGGCTCTAGACATTATCGCCGACAAAGACTATTCTACTCGTTTTTCGAGCAATAATGCGCTGCCTACGAGTAGTCAATCTACCTTGCACATCCGAAGCGACCCAATACTTAGTGTTCTACCAGATATTGTAGTTTTGCCTTTTATACATATATGTTTATCGTTTGCTTGTGCTTCAGATGGTGCCAGGAATATAGCAAAGAACGCAATAGGACCTTTAATGCATAGTTTGGATCACAGAAGCCTCTTCAGGCGTCGCAGCACTGCTAAGCGTTGACTCTGAAGAGGCGGGGGCCAAGAATATCAGTATCTCAGCTGGTCTGACGGTGCAAGAAAGCACGTCCAGTTGGCAAGCAGCACCCCAAGAGAGTGGTTGTTAGGGTTTTCGAAAGATCAAGTCCGACGATCGGTGTCGTGATCGCGCACAGACCTGGTTGAAAAGCTTCCGGAGCCGCCTAGAAAAAGGTCGGGTGATTGACGTGGCAAAGGAGTTTTTCATGCGCCTGGACTCGTTTGAACATATTCAAAAGAAACAACATCAGTTTCGGTTGGATACACATCAAAACGACTCGAGTGTCAGTTACACAGGCGATAGAGACCTTTTTAGCCACCCGAATAGAACAATGCCAAGCGCTGTGAGCCTGATGTCGGTGCAGCCATTGTTTCGAATGATTCACTTTCGTGTTGATGAAGCCTGTGGCGATGCGTAGACGTTTGGCGTTTTGACGTCATCAAGTGGTGTTGCCAGATAAATATTATTCTTCTTTCCTTGAAAGAGTCATGTTTTATATATTTACCTCTTTTTGTCTACTCTCGTAGAATTCTTTTTCTGTTTTTACTTTCAGGGTGGTCTGCTGTTTTTGAAAGTACTGATTATCACATCTGCGCTCGCAAATATCTTGGACTTTTTAAATGTTTTGGGAACGCATACAAACCTTGATGATAGCCAATATACTCTTTATTTGTAAACTACTCTTGGAAAACTGATTTTGGTCTTACATCAGACTCTATCGTATCTTGCCTGCAATTAATCTCTATTTTAGCTTTTGTCGTTCGCAGACGATATTTAATGTCTTGAACACGAAAGTTCTTGTACCGTTGACGAATTGTTCTACACAAATGTACTTCTTTCTAAGTCGGGAGACCAGTTTAAGTGGTATTTTACTAAAGACTATATTGTACTCGAAAGCAGGTGGATATACTCAGATCACACCGCAGAAAGCAAATGTTGCCTTGCAAGCCACTGTACCTTAAAGAAAGTGTGTAAAGGGGAACGATCAGAAAAGCATGATGAGAGGTACGATACGTGTAAACCAGGGATAATACGGCACACGGAAGGCGATGTAACTTCCAACACAGCATCGTGTTCAAGAGGATGGATTATTAGGTTTAGACAGGGTACAACGTCTCTTGAATTCAGAGTGTGACGGAGAATTCATAGATCGGACCGATAGATCTAATTAAACCGACACTGTGCTGTTTCGGTTGCAATCCTGTCTTCTCGTGGATTTGTATACGTGTGCCTGATTCAATGTTAGTGCATATGCTCAGTCAATGTCATCGTGACACTGAGATCTTTGTGTCGGCCGTACTGCTTTCCCAAAACGTCATCATGCGCACAGCAAGAGAAAACATCTTCTTCGCCCCTTGAAAAGCCATTCATGCAATTGCCTGATTCCGTGATCACTTTCAAAGAAAATTCAAACTCGTGCCATTGGTGAATTGAACATTTCTTTCTGGGATGCTATGAGCTGTAGATACCAGCCACCGCAGTCATGAAAATACCTGAGACGGTGCAATCTGAGGTACCGTGGTGCGAGCAGCTGTAGGTAAATCACTGTTCTCCTTCGTAGGATTTGTCAGTTGTTTGGACCTTCGAGTCCACTCTCCAGCACCCTTTATATCCTTCATTTTTACTACACTATTAATTGAACATTCTAGCCGTACCAGATACAAAAGTGCTTTAATACGAGACTCTAAACGTCAACGTTCTGGAACAGTGTGACTGAAACTTACCATTCAAGCATTATGATGTAGCTTTCCCAAGCGAGCGAATAATTTATTCAAGTCAACTTTTAGGCTTTATAGAAATGAAAAACTGCATTGAAATCAAATATATTTGAGATAAACCGATGACATAGAATGGGTTCTAAAAGCTTGTGCTGATGTGACTTTCATTCTGAACATCTACCATATATATATTCTTTCAAATCATAATAGGAGACACTGCAATCTCTAAAATAATTCATTTCTATGAGCATTGCCTGTTACAATTTCTCTCCAGCAGTTTTTTTCCAAGCCGGACTCAAGTGCTTTAAAAGAAGACATATTTCTTGTTCTGTGTTCACGAAATGCGGTATTATATATCAAATGCACTTTAGCTCCGTTGCGTGCTAGAAAGACCATGCGCTAGAACATAGCTCAGAACCATAATGAATCTCACTGGGAATGTCTTAAACAACAGATGGACTGTTGGAACTCTTATAGGTTCTGGAGGGGCTGGAGCTGTCTACTTGGTAACTGATAGCACGAATAACGAAGAAGAGGCCGTTGTAAAATTTGGTGTGGCTTGTAATTTAGAAGTAGATTCGGACGATGAATATGATGCGCAGGAAGATGCCAAGGATGACTTGGACAACGAACGAAAAATTTTATTAGACTTGAAAAGTAGAGCTCCAACTCTTTCCGTGCCAGAAGTGATTGAAAGTGGAATACATGAAGGTATTCCGTTTTTGATTATGACAAAATTTGGAGAATCTTTAGATGATCTTCACGAAAAGTCAGACTCTCCCTTTTTCAACAAAGAAATTCTGGTTGTCATCAAACAGATATTTAATATCATGAGAGCCCTTCACGGTCTGAACGTTAGCCACGGAGACATCAAAGAATCTAATATTGTCAGAGGTCTCGGGGAGCAAAAGGATAATTTTTTTCTCATTGACTTTGGACAGTCTTCAAAGCGTGCATTTGATCCATCCAATGACGTGGGGGACTGGTTTCAATTGATGGTTCGGCTCTATCGAAATAGCGAGGAAGGCCTTGTGCCAACTGATCAGATTGGTGAGTATAATTGGAATGGATTAAGCAAAAAACAGTATCGAACAGTGTTGAATAACTTTCAGAAGGCTGTAGATGCTCGAAATGCAATAGGGGCACCGATACCCTCCGAAATTCAGGCCTTATTTCACGAGTCCCTCGGGCAATCACCTCCAGATTACGAAAGAATGAGCCTGCGGCTGCAACAAGCAATAGCCCGGACAGACCCCAGTGAGAAAGTTTTTGTGTAAGAGAGTTTAAGACCGTTCGGGTGGTCGCTTTCCGCCCGATACGGAGGGCAAGGCGAGTCGGGATTTTTAATGTAGTCTAGTTTCTAGTCTAACTTAGTAGTCGTCAAAGCCGTTTGTAAAGCTGTTACGTAGCTTACAATCTGAAAAATCCTTGTATTAAAACAATTCTTTTTTAGCGTAAATCTTAGTGAAAGGTCTCTCGTCACTCTCGCTCCGATAAATCCAAGATCGTTGCGCGTTGCTTTCCATTCAGCTGTATACTTGGTGCTGTAACAGAGATGATATTTAGCTTTGAATGAACTAGTCGACCTCTCACTCGTTGCAAAACTTCCCAAACTTTTCACGTCATCCCCTGGATTCAATAGAACGTAGACGTATCTGACTCTGCGTCACGATTCGCTTGGTCCTACAAAACAACTTTTTGCATCGGTAGAGCATTATGAACTCACTGCGTTTGCCAAAGTGTTGAACATCTTAACGAACCAAATCCGAAGAAGTGTTGTTTGCACGGGCTGCACAGAAGCGAAGTGTAACGTAATTAGTGTAACGTAGCTCGTCTAGCTGTTCGACTACTCGTTAAAGACCATAAGAGTGCGCAACGTAGATATTTTTACTTATGCCAGCAATTCTAGACGACGTATGGAGCGCAACTGTGCCACCCACGAAGTTTTAGGTAGCAATCTAGGTTTTCAAATAATATGTTGACCAAACGCAGTCTTGTGGAACCCAACCCACGCTGTTGAATTCAACGCTCCCCGAACTGCGGGAGCTACACAATAAAAGCCCCGCTCTTCTGAGAAGCCCTGGAAAAGAGAGATGCAGCTTGGGAAGCAGCCTGCCAAGGAATTTTCGTGCCTGTTCTTTGCGCCTTTCTCAACAGCACGCGTAGGCTCTCGTGCGCCGTAGCGTTTGCGAGCAACAGAGACAACTGTTAGAACACAAAACCAGATGACAGTTTAAACCGAACCACCGTCTGGAGTACAGTAGTTCGGTGTGGCATAACAGCTCCTGCGGTTTCTATAAACGTCTAGCCTACAGACTACTACCAAAGTAAAAGGATAACCAGCTTACCTCCCGACTCGGGCGGGCAGGCGTCGACCACCCGGATTCTGTTCCTCTCTTTCGAAATCTTCCTCCCCTCCGATCCGCTCATCTGTGCATTTGTGCGCATACACGTATGCTTTATGGCGCAAAGCCTCTCTTTTATCGTAGTGCAACATAAATCATGTTCATAAATATGGAAAGTCATCTAGATATTTAAAGGATGGTACGCAAAAGTTGATCTCGTAGGGACTAACATTTTTCAGACAGACATTTGCATTTCCTTTCTGCCCCGTTTTCCCATCAGGCACAAATTTAAGCTTGAAGAGTGAATCTGGTGTGGTGCTGAGCGCTGACAATCTCAACAGTTCCAACTTCTGTCGCAGCGCAGCCAGATTGGGTCGCAGGGCTGACGGTTGAGGACAATAGGGCGCCAGGGACAGCTGCGCCATCAGACTTCCTTCTCAAAGAGGCCTTGAGAGTCACATTTCCTTCGTCTTCACTTCCATGCCATCCGGCGAGAGCAGCGACAGCAGTGGATCCAGACCACTTACCATCGGCAAGAGCACCGGCAATGTCCACGACGACAGTTTCCTTACCTCCATAGCTTGTGTCATCTCCACCGAAGTCAAGATAGGCAGTATCCGGGCTACAAGAAAATCCAACATTTCCAGTCAGGAACCGGGTGCTCGTATCCAGATCGGACTGGCTCTCACTCCATGAGTACTCCAAGACGAGTTCAACCAGCGGCAGATGAACGTTGGGGATCATGAACGAATCTTCGGGCAGCTCACAGGCAAATCCATTCTGGGGGACTGAGCATGAGGAGACGGCGCAGACGGCGCGAGTGACGGGGTTGTTGCATTCACGCACGGATGTGGCACGGTTGGGGTTGCATCGATTGGGGCATATGTCAACAGTGTTTTGCGCCATGGCCCAAGCGGCCAAAGACAAGAGAACGGTGGAAGCGAAGAAAGATTTCATTGTGAGTGCTCGAAGAACTGGGTGTTTTGGGGAACGATTTGGCGACTTGGGTGATGGGATAACATGAGAAGCTGTATTTCACTGTGACGGGGCTCTTATATACCGTTTCTGTTCGGGTAATGGGTCCCACATGAAGGATACTGTTTCTCAGATCCATGATACTAAAAACAGAGTTGGAGGAAGCGAAGCATTCCGGAGCACGACAACAAATGTGGTTGCGTTGGAGAGCCAAGGGGGCAGCAATGAGAAGCGGGTATGTAGGAACGCATTTAAATGGTCTTTCATAACAGTGACGATGCTTGGTTGGGTTTTGTTGGGTCAATTTGAACTCTACCTGATCTCTGGTCAACCCGGCACCCTTACTACCCGTACTGACGAACGATCGTTCCGGACATTCATATTTATTTCTTCATTGGCCTATCTTTGGGATAACTGAAAAGTTAAAACAAAACTTTTGTGGGACGTGTGCTCTTTGATGTCTCAAGCCCGTATCTTTTTGACATTGTAACGTTGTATTCCCACTGTACTTCGCAGCTCGGACTTTTAATAGAACACTGAGTTATAAAAGCAGAGCAAACCACCTGTTTTGCACTCAAGACAAATATCGACCACTGTCCACATCACCTTGTGCGTTGCAATGTACATAGATTGTCTTTCATGTAACCAGAGCAAGCTGTTGGAGATATGAAGTGTGCGCCACACACTTTGGGCATTGTCGGTAGTACAACGAAGGATCCCCACTATGGAACAACACTAATGCTCGTCGTATCTATTGAAAAGCACTCGAAACATTTTTCACGCACAAGCCAGTATCAGCAACATCCAACGCAGTCCTCGCCAGATATCCTGGTGGGCAACGTTTTCACCAGTACGGATGTCTTTGTGTATGCCGGGCAATCAGCAGCTCGTTTACGTCCCAGCAGTACTTTCCGAGCACCTCCTCTTGTGTACTGGTTACTATTTTTACGGTTTCACCAAGCAGATCTTTGTGCTCTGCTGGCACCGGCAGGACTACAGAGAGCTTCTGCTCGGCGCTTTATGATGTAGCACCAGATCTTCCAGCATCAAGAACAGGCGATGGCCTTTAGCGGGGAAGAGTCGGGGCAGAAAAGACCCGACGAGTGACTTGAGTTCGAGGCGCGGATACACTCTTTACAAATGCGGCATCGGTAGATGTCCAGCGGTGTCGACTATTATCAGTAGCGCGGCGGGGTTGCCCTTTCACCTACAAATAATTTATTTAATGCGCTACCTATTACACTGTTTTCCCCGACTGTTGATACAAGAACCGGCTCAGTTGTTTCTTGTTGTCGTGAGGGTAGTGCCAGTAAGTGTATGATGATAGGAAGGCTTCATCTCAAGGAGAAGTACCCGGAGCCCAAACCCTACGTGTGTAGCGGCCTCTGTGACAATAAGCGCGTCTTACTATTGGTGTAAAACTTTACGGCCGCCCTGATGATGAAAGGGAGGATAGGACTGCAAGGCTTCTCCTAGAATGCTTTACCCTGTCTTAATGGGAAAGGACAGGCAGACCTTTTAAGCAGTTCGTCGTTTTGTCGTGTGGCGATGCCTACCAGGAAAACACACCCGCTCAAGATCTTTTCATTGCACTTCGTCTACCTGGCGTTGGACACCGCCTGAGACAAGCCCTTTACACCCCGGCCGGTGTCTTCAGCATGGTATGAGGGTTAACAATTTTTGTTTAATTCATGCCCTCAACCTTTTTTGGAGAGTTTTAATCTCTCAGTCATGCTGGTGAATCATCACGGAACATGTATGATTTGAGCTTACTGGTTATAAAATTATCACGACGCATTGTCTGCCATGGGCGTCATTCCATTCCAAAGACCGTCGACTGACATATCGACATGAAGCAGAAATACCCCAGACTCTTTCTGTGGATGAGTGAGACGCTGTATATACTTGCTGTCTTCATTGTATGTCGCACAGTGGGAATGACTGACGTCCAACTTTCATAGATTCTCATCCTTCTCGAACAACATTCTCGCTGCGAGGCCGCATCATCGATAGCATGCCAATGAGTTGGTGCGGAACCTATATAAGGAAAGAAAAGCAGAACAGTTTACGTCTCTTGACCTCTCTTTATAACTCTCGTTTGAAAATCGTTGTGCTCTCTTCAGCCTACTTTTCACATCTCTGCCCATCATAATGAAATTCTTCTACACTGTTTGCTTGATGGCCGTTTTCGTGCCGGCCTTCGCACAGCACGTGAGCAACCACATTTGCCCAAATCGCTGTAACGCCGATCGCACTCTGTCTCTCGGAGAATGCAACCAGCCCGCTGCCCGCACCCTCTGCGAAGTGAAGGAATGCGACAACGGTTTCTCGTGCTCCCTTCCCGAGAACACTTTCTTGATCCCCAACATTCAGCTTCCTCTCCTCGAAATGGTCGTCGAATACACCTGGTCTCCACAACAGCGTGATCTGGATACCAGCACGAGGTTCTTGGAAGCCAACGTTGGAGCGTTTTGCAACAACCCTGCCTCTTACGTCGAGTTCGGTGGCGATAATACTAGCAACGGCGGATCTGAAGTCGTCGTGATCGATGTAGAGCAGGCACGCCAAGATGGGTTGTGGGATGCTACCACCTCCATCACATCCAATGCTCAATGGTTTAGGTCCGAAAACCAAGGCTCGGCTCAAATGAAGGTCTCTCTCTCCGAAGAAAGTCAGATGGGGGCGTTGCAGGAGGCGCCACCTTGTCCACTCGCATTCAACCAGGTGTTGGCAGCGGTTGTTCTGATGATAACGTGGCTGAAGTGAAGGTAATCCGCGGTAGCCTTCATACCAGAGTTACTCTTGAACGTGCCTAGAAGCTCTCTGAGAATTGTTCATTTCATGTAATGTGACGAATACAGTTATATAAAGTTGATTATCGCTTCTGAGTGCTTCGCAAGTCATGGGCGCACACACTTGAAAATAATTGCAAAACTTCATGACCTGTGCATCAAATCCCACTGGTACATAAATCCAGTGTCTCTTGTGTTGCCTTCGGTACCCTATTAGTTGGGCTAGTAAATTGGACCCTTGCAATATTCACTTGGAGCATAAACTAATTAAATTTGTGTTGCGAGCAAGAATAAAAATATCACGTAGATAAAGCTGTTTCAAAATCATATCCTTCGCCGAAAATTTCCGAAAATCGACGTTTTCGGCTACAGTAAAAAGTAAAAAAATCAGTGTGAAAAAAATGAAGTAAAAATACTGTTTCAATAACATAACCTTTTATTGCATTCCTTTTACTCTAATGCGAGTTCAGTAGTATCTTTTAGCTCCTTAAGCCTGTATAATGCTTATAAAACGCTTCAGAATTGATTCATTAAAAATATTGATACTATTACTGTCGATCTTTTCCCAGAAATATTTGATACAATTTTTCAAACCAAACACTGTATCAATTTGCCTTCCTTGACCATAAACCATTCGGGCCAACGTTCCTCAAATGTTTTCGATAAAGTTAAGGTCTAGAGAGCCCTCAAACCATTTCATAACCGACATATTGCGACTATTGAACCACTGTTTACAAAGAAATTAAATTATGCACAGGTGCATATCTTGCTGAAAAATGA